>CM031240.1:189721416-189741416 GCA_018340775.1 Taxus wallichiana var. yunnanensis | reverse complement strand
TCAAATGGGTCATTACGACCCAATTCTCTGTCCTACAATTTAGCTTGAAGGACTACACAAAGAGCCTACCAATCACTACCATATACCCAAATGATAAAAAAATACTTCCAACAAATGATTTTTTATATAGGAGTCAAACAAGATATACATAACCCAAAAATGGTTAATTAATATTGAACCGTAAGCACCTTCTCGGGACAACAATTAAAACTTTATTATTGCATTTTTGCATATTTTTAGTGAAATTGGGTACGCAATTGGGTTTTGAAAAAGGCATTCACAACTCAAAAATACTTTCTATCAACTCCCATCTACTCTACTATATATATATATATATATATATATATATATAGATTCTGATGCACCTTACATAATGTAATTATGATAACTATAACTATAATTATGATGGAATTCCCCATTTAGACACACCAACCCAAAATCATAAGACTAAAAATTATAGTATTTTGTTTTTAAAAATATTTTACTTTATTAATATTTATCGCGAGTAATTATTTAACACTATTTTATTTCCCAAATTCATTACCAGGTTAAATACCCATATTTAAGTTTAATCTGTAATTTGGTCCCAAGGGTCTAACCATACTAACACTTGCCTAACATTTTCTTAAATAAATATTTTCTTACAATTCCAATTTAAATCTCTATCCCCATCAAGTCCCTTAATAACTAAACGAACCCATGTCACCATTTTTATTCAAACAATTACTTTAATGCCACACTATTAGTTTATACTTACCATGGTCTTAATAAAAATCCCCTAGGTTTCCTTTTTGTTAATTTCCTCCACACCACCGTTAAATACTTTTACTCACATGACTTTAAAAGAGGAAGGTTTAAATTTGAGCCATAGGATTATTTTAATATCTACACTTGATCTTATGGATTTTCCAAAAGTCACAATCCATCCTTATGAATATCTTTATATGTTTTATTTTGATTATTTTTCCTCCATTTGCACGGGTTGTTGTTCTTATAGGAAGTATATTGAAGAAAGAGATCACGAAAGCATATTTTTGAGTTCTTGCACCAAAACCCAAATATATTATCTTATTGTACTTTATATCCATTACATTTAAAGTGATAGTTACTGAGAAGGTGGAAAGATATTCCCTTAAATTTCTAGTTTATTATTTAGCTAGGGTTTTAATATTTTACATTTCATTTGTCTTCCTCTTCTTAATAATTTTTTTCGATAGTTTTAAAACCTTTCTCTCTTTTTTGTCTAGGCAACCCATGGATTTCTGGTGGTTTGGATGTGTGTGTGTGTGTGTGTGTGTGTGTGTGTGTGTGTGAGAGAGAGAGAGAGAGAGAGAGAGAGAGAGAGAGAGAGAGAGATCATATTTATTTATACAATAAAAATATGTGTGTGTGTGTGTGAGAGAGAGAGAGAGAGAGAGAGATCATATTTATTTATACTGATAAAAATATATTTGTAGATTTGTAAAGGGGATTTCCAAAGTGGGTAAAGGGATGTGATTGGTGTAAGGGCGGCTGAGGTTTAAAAGGAGGCCATGCACAATGGCGTGGTCGTAGCCAAAACATTGTGGCATGTGGTGTGGCTACGAACACATCACTATCAAAACATAGGCAGGGGGAGGGCCAAACCATGGCCTCATACTCCCAACCCCATTTCCTTAACTTACACACACATCCACGGTGTGGTTGATTTACCATTGCAAAATGATTTTTTTAATTTAAAAAGTACCCAAACATATGGCTCAACCATTAGATTTGTTTCTTCTTCTTTTACTTACATATATACATCTAACTATATATATATATATATATATATATATATATACATGTGTGTTTAATTACATTGAAATATTAGGTGAATACGAAGGCAAGGGTATGCTTTCGTGTTTTATTAATATTTTCTCATGGTTATGGGTATACCAGATATTATAAAATAGAACATTTTTTTTGTTCAGATATATGTAAGGATATATATTATTAATAATTTATTTAAATGACAAAGCTAAGAAATTGGTTTCTATCAATTCCCATAGTTATAATTAATATACCAGATTTGACTAAATGAGGTATATTTCATTATTTGAATTTGTGTGTGTGTGTGTGTGTGTGTGTGTGTGTGTGTGTGTGTGTGTGTGTGTGTGTGTGTGTGTGTGTGTGTGTGTGTGTGTGTGTGTGTGTGTGTGTGTGTGTGTGTGTGTGTGTGTGTGTGTGTGTGTGTGTGTGTGTTTGTGTGAGGGTAGTTGTTTAGTTTGGTTTAAAATTTTATGCGAGATATAAAAGAGGATATTTCAATGAAGACTAAATATAATATAAACTCCCGAATTTTCATTTTCCTTCGAGGAGATACCACTTCAAAAAAAAAAAGATTAAGAGAGGCAACAATTTTAAGAACTAAATTTAATACATGCAATCCTTTGACACAAATCGCCATGGGTTTAAATCAAGATAAAACATTTCCCCAAATAAGATCTAGGATTTTTCTTATTCCAATATGTTTTTTTCTAAAATTAAAGAGAAAAGGTTTATCTATTTGACATCATATTTAAATAAATTCAACTATCTAATTTTATAAGAATGATTAAAGAATAGTATTGATAAGCAAATTTAACTATTAAGTGAAAACTATTGTGACTTAATACAATAGATAATCAATAGAGTATGGTGACAAATTTACTACACCCATAAATTAGGCATTCCTTCAAGATCCATTACTATACAATTAAAACAACTTCCCATTCCGTAATCAAATCCATACAATACATATTTGAGTAAATACCAACATACCTTAGAAAACTTCCTTTAAACAAGATCTTAAAACAATATTTGTAAATTCAAGATCCAAAGCAAGAATAGAAGTTCATTTCTACATGAAAGAATCAAAACAACATTCCTTTTGAAGGAGAGAGTAAAAGGTTCAATATCTCAAATCGCAACCATCAAATTTCCTTATCAAGGAAGGAGAAACTTAATAAATGATACAACATTATTTAGGTACATGATACAAATACATCCCAAGATGGTAAACTACTAAACAAGATTTTACAACATTTCTTAAAGAGAAACATAAAATCCAAGTGAAAAATACTCCCATTAAATGGGGAACAACATGTCAATATCTCCATCATTTATTCACCAAGATCCAAGATAAATCTACATTTATTTCACTCCAAAATGGTCTTCATAAAGAAAATAAGAAACCACCCTGTCACCTCCCAACCTATCGACATCATTAAATGTTATCTCTAACACATGGAGAACATGCTTAGCATCCCTCCAAGCCCATCAAAGAGAGAGAGGATGCATGCCTCATGTTGCACATGTAAATAGGGAAGGGAAACGAACATACAAGCACACTTTTTTTTCACATACACAACGACCAAAGCAAACAACACATGAGAAAAAAATCAATTATTTCCTCCAAAATGGGGAAAAGTGATCAGAATCCCATATGAAACCCTCCTTATCTCTCCAACCCAAACACCAAGCCTCCTCCTTGGAAGGATTTTCAAACTATAAATCTTTGATTTCCAAGGATGGAGAAGGAAGATCAAACCATATGAAAATCCTTCCCACATCAAACCATATAAGGGGAGGAATAAAATAATACCATCATGGCTTGCCATCAAGACATGTGGTAAAAAGGGTCTTCCTCCCTCTTCCCCAAAACTCCAAAATCCCTCACAATGCATGATGGATGGAGAAAAAGAAGGGAAATCAAAATTTATAAATAATCCCATAAAAACATACAAAAAACAACACATTTGAAACCATTTTAATTTAACAATCTCATTATAATTACATAACAAATAATGAGATGGATACATGGAGGCCTACCTCAATAAGGCTACCCTAAACTCAAATAAATCCAACATTCTCCAAAGCTCTAAGCTCCACAAGCTCTCTCCAAAATCTCCAACTCCAAAATGCAAGAATGACCAAAAAAGTCCCCAACCCCTCTCCATGCGGGAGTATAAAATAATAAACAATTTACAATCCTCCCAAATGATAGGGTGACATGTGTCACCCATCTCATCTCCCCTCAAAATATTCCCCTAATTGCAAAGAGCATAAAACAAACCATATTTTGGAGGTAAAATCCTAAATTCCCCAAAATGTAAATAAATTCAACACCCTGCAACTTTTAAGAAACACAACTACCAACCATTCTTACAAGATAGTGATGTGTGACGGGTCAAATGGGAGGTAACTCCCACTTGACCTTGAAAAGATACCCCCTACCCCTAGATAGGGTCCAAGGGTCTCATTTCCATGAAAGGGGAGCTCCCAAAGTGAAAGGAGGTCACCAAAATTGCCATATTTAGCCCAAATTCGAGATTGGGATAAATAACACAAGGGTTGAGGTAGTCGGCCCCAACCAAGGGTTGATTATGTGGTCCCAACTTCCTACTAACAAATTTAATTAATCCTAATACACTTCTAACACAGGTAGAGACCATTAGATCCCTAAAATAGTTTATCTCAAGACCAAACAAATCAAAGTAACATAATTACAATTTGGAAACACTCATGTTTTCCTAGAAATTAAAATGCTACAACATACAAGTCTACACACAATCATGCATGGATAGGAATTAGTTCATTCTACCACTTGTGCAACTCGAGGCGCAGCTACCCTGAAACCCATATTCTCCTATACCTTGTAATATGCACACTCAATGCAAACATTAAACATACATGCTCGATAAAATATATTAATTAAATAATCTCAATAAATCAATCATGGATAAATCACACTAACTATACCACAATAAATTTTAGTATGAAATGGCTAAACACTAATCATATACATCCATATTAACTCAAGCTATACTATCCATCTAAGCATTACATGACTACATCCAATTATCCATAAAAATCAAATGATCACCAAGTATACAACAAAGCCATACGTAAATCCATCACATATGAAATGAATCCAACTGTACCATAACCTGTTGATATCTAAAACCATACAATGTAAAAGCTAAGATAGTGATCCATATAGTAGTTTGATGTTATGCCCCCAAATAACCACAAGTGTCATCAAAAGAACCATAATAATAACATATATTATCCAAATGGTATTAAAATCCATGTCCATCATCAAATCAAATCCACGATTCAGCAAAAGAACTACTCTAACAAGAGGTGGGCACTACATCCCCCTCTCCTAAAATTACACTTCCTCTTGGAAGTCACTAGAAGAGATAACGATATGACCTCATGAGGTATCGTGTCCTATCATGTGGTTTTTAGTCATGTCAACAATTCAATCTGACCTTTATGAGTTTTTTCTCATTTAGTCCTCGTAATTAAAAAAGTTGTAGCTTGTTATCAACATAATTTTCTAAAACCTCTAAATGGTCAGATGTAGTGTATGTCCAACATTAAGGTCACTTTATGTAACTATATGGTTTTCTTATCAACATGCCTTACCAAATATAATGTGGTTCAAATTCAAGTGTATTTCAAATAGGATAATATTAATAAGGGAAAATTGTAGCTTCTAAAAAGATGCATTTGTCTCATTTTCTAACTCTCCTATAAGGTTGAACATAAGTGGATGTACAACAAAAGGTCCACATTTAAGGGAATTTATTGGTGGGTGAATAAAGGGAACATAATGGTCATTTCAAACAGGGTTAACAAGTTATTCATACATGATTTGTAAGAGCCTACTCGTGGAAAACATCGAAGGTACCATAAATACCATACGAGAAGAGAGCAAAAGTTTCCAAGTTTCCATGTGGTTTCACCTCCTAGCTCACCATTAATATAAATTTTAGAAAATGGTTCATGAGCCTCTCCAAAAATGATCCTAACATCTACGTTATTCATCAAGGGGTCAAGGACAAAGATTCACATAATACCAAACAAAATTGAGGGTGGTGACTTGATTTGCTAATTTTTTTTACGTTCACATAATGATATTACCAGTATATATCCAGTCACCAAGTCAGGATTGGTTTTCTAGTTTGGTTTCAAGGTTTCATAGCATGGACAATTTTCTAGGACATCTAATTTTTGGTTCAAAATTTTCTTTATGAAACTCATAAGGGATGGTTTGATTTATTATTGTTTATAAGTTTTCACCATGAACAAGAAATTTTCAAAATTTTCTACACCCAAAGACAAGCCACAATTCCTTAATGAACTAGTAAATTTTCAATTCATTAAGACATATGAGGAATTTACTTAATTTCTTTGTTTCTTTAACACTATATCCAAGATAATACATAAATGAATTAGGAGAAAAAAAATTCAGGAGGACATTTCCCAAGACCTATCAAGATACTACACAACTTACAAAATTATAACAGAGAAAATTTTCAGTTCATACCTTCCTTAAGAGTTCAAAAGGTCAATACACCTTTTCTCTTAAGGAAAGTTGTAGTCTAATGCTTCTCAAAATCTTGAATTTATGTTATCTTTAACTCATCATTTAACTTGGTCACTAAATGGCCCATTAGGTCAAAAGAGATGTATATAAATATACTTCTTAACTAGAGGGTAAATACCATTTCATATAAGGAACTTAAATTTCACCACCCTATTGAGTGGTAAGAGTAATGGGGCCATGTTTTCCAGAGTACCCCAAACAACATAAGTTACGTATATAATACTAACAATTTAGAGTGTAATCCATATTATATGAATATCACATAACTAAGATTAATAAACATTACTTATTCCATTTGAAACAATAACTTATGATTACCTTAATTTTAGATTTTAATGGGTTAAAATGATCACATTGTTGTCAAAGCCAAGATTGTTCAAATACATATTCTATGATTTTTCCCATTTATATAACTTTGTAATTATATTTTTGATTATAGGGTATAAGTACATAAGTTTTCTTATAAATTTATATCTCTATTTTTTTGGGTTACGAATCATTATATTCATCACTAAATTACACCATATTAATAGTAATTCTATGATTTAACAATAACTTTCGTCAGACACCATATCACCCAACCAAGAAATAAATCAACACTAATTTTTTCTATTTTATGTTTTCACAGAGATGATATAGAGAGAATAAAGGATTGTTATTATTTTTTTGGACAATCAATGTTCTTCTAGATTCTTAAGGTAAGGTTAGAGAGAGGAGGATTCCATGATTTATACACATAATCCTTAGTTTCATAATGATTAATAAATAAAATTTTAATGAATTTGAGGAGGCTTAATTACCACAAGTGTATCTCTATGGTGAAACGGTTTAACCAAGTTACTTTGCACCAAAACTTAATAAAGATCATAGTATGAAAATGGGCTTGTTGAGTGCGAGGAGGATTAAAATAACTATAACATTACCAAAGCTAATTCCAAATGTTACATTTAGGCTTTGATAATATTTTTAAGTTTTCAAAACCATATTTGGTTTTCTAATAGGTCAATGTATTCTTAGTTTACTAGAAGAGGATAAAATAACTATGAACCAACACTTCAAGTACAACCATCATATAAAAGAGACAATAAAAATCATTTTTCCTTATCATGCATTGTTTAAATTCAAGTTATATGAGCTTACATTAAACAATTATTCATCCAAGTATGCTTATTTTAGATATACACTTCCGAAAGGAAAAACAAGGTTATGAGGTGGTTTGGTAAATTTTCTTATAAGAGAGTGGTAAATTTAAGATTAAGTAGCACATACACGAGAAGTGAACATTATTCGAATTCTCAAAATGAAATTTTATAATGTGAAATACCATCTTGTATTATTAGGTTGTTTCTACAACAGGTTCAATTGTTCATTTCACACCCATAAAGAAATGCTTTTGTTACTATTTCAATGTGGTGCCCTTAACATTACAAATGAGTTTCCCAGAAACAAAGGATCACTAGAAAAGTAACCAACTAACCAAAAAAAGTACACCTATTTCTTAGACCAAGGGAACAATTCTACACTCATACATCTAAGCACAAATTATTTCCAAAATCAACAACTATACTTTTCATTGTGTCCAAAATTACCATATGATACAAAAATAGATAGTACCCAAAATTACGTGTAGCACATAATTTATCTCGGGTCATAACATTCAACCATATAAGACATCATGATATTCATATTAAAAAATCTTGCACCCTCTAAAGGTGTTCTAATATGTTGATCAATTTATTAAGACCTACTTCTCTTGTTCGATGATGTAGCAAAAACAACTATAAAAATGGGCCTAGTAAAAAAGTACTGAATACTCAAAATGCTAAAAAAATCTTCCATCCAATTACCTATTATATATAGAGTCAACCAAGACATACAACTCTCAAAACTAGCAAATAAATTTCATAATCGAAGTACCTTCTCGAGACCAACTATTAAAGTTTGTTTATTACAATACAACAAATTTAAAGTGAAATAGGCTATGAAATGGGTTTAGAAACAAGTATTCATAACTTGAAAACTCATTTTATCAACTCTCATATATTCTCATATACATAGATAACTTTATCCAACTTACAAAATATAGTTCTGATAATTAGAACTCTAGTTATGACTTTGCTTCGGAGCTAATTTATATGATTGACTAGTTAGTTATTGTTCCAGAACGACCGAGAGGCCTCCAAAACATGCTTGGAAAACTAACTCCAAAATCTATTTTCAAAGAAATAATTACCGTAATTATTTGAGATGGATAAACACTAAAGGTTAGAAGTGGTAGATTTCAATTTCCTACTAAATCACCTTAAATCATTGGTCCAAATCAAAACAAATTTTCGAGATTTCAGGTTTGTTGTCCTTATAATGATGCGATCAATAGGGCTCAAAATGCCTACAACTAAATGATGAAATGATCTTATAAATTTGGTTAAATATTTTTGTGGCTTCCCATGTCATTAGATAATATCATCAACCTAAAAATTCTCTCTACATATTTCTTAGGATATTTTGTACACTAACTTTGAATTTTTTATAACCTTTACCAAGTGTTTTAAAATATTTAACCTTGAACGTTTTTCCTCCCGAACACAACCAAAGTGGTTCCATTTCTCAAATTTTCTTGTCAAATCTTGAAATAAAATGTAAGACATGCCATTGAGTAAGAACAACACTCCAAAGTTGTTATCCTAAGTATGCTACATCAATCGCCTCATTACAACTTTAGAGTGACGAAAAATAAAGCTACACAAATTTAGCGAAAGTTTTTAAGAGAATGAGAAATTAAACCAAACCAAACTTATTTATCTATCACATGATCCTACCTAAGTACACCCGGTTATTGAACCCGAGCTCTAATACCAAATATAGTGCCCCATTTAGACACACCAAACCCAAAATCGTAAGACTATAAAATTACAAAAAAATAAAAAAATGTTTTACTATATTAATATTTATCGCCAAGAGTTATTTAAAACTATTTTATTTTCCAAATTAATTACCATGTTAAATACCCATATTTAAATTTAAACTATAATTTGGTCTCAAGGGTCTCACCATAATTACTCTTTCCTAAAATTTTCTTAAATAACTATTTTCTTCCAATTCCAATTTAATTCTCTATCCTCATCAAGTCCCTTAATAACTAATAATTCCATGCCACCATTTTCTTATTCAAACAATTACTTAAATGTGCCACACTATTGGATTATAATTACCATTGTCTTAATAAAAATCCCCTTAGGTTCCCTTTTTGTTAATTTACTCCATACCCCCTTTAAATCATTTTATTCCCACAACTTTAAAAGAGGGGAGGATTGAATCTAAGCCAAATGATTCTTTTAATCTCTACCCTTGATCTTAGGTATTTTCCAAAATACCTAATCTATCCTTATGAATTTCTTTATCTTATATTTTTATTATTTTATCTCCATTTGCAAAGGTTGTTGTTCTTGCGGAAGGAGATGAAATAAGGAGATCATGGAAGCATATTTTTTATTTCTTACACCAAAACCCACATATATTAGCGTGTTGTACATGAGATTCATTACATTTTATGCTACATTTTCAAGAAGGGAGAAATGTCTTCCCTTAAATTTTCGGTTTATTATTTAGGTAGGGTTTTAATATTTTACATTTCAATTGTTTTCCTCTTCTTAATAATTTTTTTATAGGGCTTTGCAAAATGCTTCTCTTGTTTTTGTTTAGGAATCCCATGAATTTTTATGGTGTGAATTTATGTGTGTGTACACACACACACACATGTACATATATATATATACATATACATATACATAAATACATATATGTATATATATACATATATAAATATATATATGCGTGTATGAGAGAGAGAGAGAGAAACAACATATTTATTTATACAATAAATAAACCTCTGTAGATCTTAAAGGGGATCTCTATAGTGGTGTGATTGCACTGCACAAGGGAGAATGATGTTTCAAAGGAGGGGGCAGAGTGGTGTGGCCGTAACTAAACCATAGTGGCTGTGGTGTCGCTATGGCCACACCACTATCAAAAAGTGGACAAGGGAGGGGACAGTCATGGCCTATTGTCGAACCCCATTTCCTTAACTTACACACACATCATAGTGTGGTCAATTTACCACCGTAAAATGAATTTTTTTCATTTAAAACAATACCCAACCATATGGCTCAACCATTACATTTTTTCGTCTGTTTTTAATTTACATATATACATCTAACTCTATATATGTTAACATGTGTGTGTGTTGTTAGGTTATGGAGCATGTTTTCATGTGTGAAAGTGTTGAAGGATGTACACTAAGAGTAATGTACACTTTTCATGTATCCTTGCCAAGGTTCGGGCGGGCCGGCCCGAGCGAGTCCGGGGCTAAAGCCCCGAGTAAGGGTTCGGCAGCCCCAATTTTTTTTTTTTTAGGTGTAAATTTTTTTGGCCTAAAAAAATGCACTCATTATATCGGGAAATGTGATCTTCTCATATGGGTGAGTTTTGGACCCATAGGTTTATGGGACGGGTTTTTCCATGGTTTTGATACCTACAGCTTTATAAAAATGCTTAAGAAGTTGTCTATTTATATGGTCTTATGCATATGATAGATGTACAAGCAAATGTATTGCAGATGTGTTTTGAATTCGGGTGTGAATTCTATAGAGTTTGTTGAGCATAGCTCCAAATGGATCTGGGTATTGTATTGAGAGAGTGGAGGCTTGTAATAAAATCTGAGCAAGTGATTCTTGGTGGACGTAGCCCAAATTGGGTGAACCACGTTAAATCTTGTCTCTCTGTGTTGTGTTATTTATTCTGCAATTTTATTTGAGATCTGTGTAATATTTTCTACATATTAGTTTCTCACATTATTCTATAAGGGATTATTCTGCATATTTATCCCTTATTTCCTAACAATTGGTATCGAGCTGGTTTGGTTTGCTAAAGTGTTGAATCGTAGGGAAATTTTTATCTTGAGTGGGAGCTATGATGAGATGATGGAAGATCTAGGGTTGATAAATTCAACGGGAAAAATTTCAGGTCTTTGGAAGATGCAGATGGAAGATTACCTTTATCAAAAGGATCTTTATACTCCGTTGTTCGAGAAGGTGAACAAACCCTTGAGTATGTGTTGTCCGAAAATCTGTCGCGTGGACAGATCTATGGATAGACGAGCCAACAGTGTTGCAGGGCTTAGCCCCTCTTTGAGACAGCAAAGCGAAACTGGTTTATTGCTATTTCTACTAGCAGGAACCTATGCAAGTCTCACAGATTCTGCCTTCGGGGTTGGGATCTCATCCCAGTAGAGTGTTCCAGGCTGCGAAAAGAAAGGAATGAAAGAGGGAGAAGAGAAAGAACAGATCCGAAGGGAGAAAAGAAATGAATTCCAAAGCAGAAAGGTCGGAAGATTTATGTTTTTAGTTCGGTAGTAAACAGAGCCAAACCTACTTGCATAAATAAACAAAGCAATACTGATAAACAAATGACGGAAAAGTAGATATGAATCCAACAGATTAAACACATATAGATCTAACGTAAGAAAGATCTAATGTATAACACAGCTATTGAGCACAAAGTCTGAATAATTGTATTCTTGTCCTTTTCTGCATTCTGAAAGCTCAAAGTCTTTCTCTCCTCACTTCTATTTCTATCTAAAAATGTTCACCCCGAATACAACAAGTATTCTCATATTTATAGAAGATGAGGGAGAGAGAAGGCAAAATGGAGCCCACCACTTATTTACAAGATATTTACAAAATATCCAAAAGTCATGTTGACTTTGATGACTTGGGACAGATGACATCATCCCATGATGCAACATGGATGATGTCATCATTTATGCCAACACATTTTAAGACATTTCAAAAGAAAGTCTGAGAACGTAGAGAGGAAGAAGGAGAAGAAACTATTCATCATCATCATCCTACGGCCGAAAAGGGGTCACCTGCTTTACGATGTCGCTCGGAGATGAGATGTGGAATCGAGCGCGGTATTCCAAGAACTTGCTTTGATCATCGCCCAAATTGATCCTGTGATGGATCCTTGTGCTTCACCGATTGCTTTCAAAGTTTCCCGCTCATCTATGAGCTTTTCGGGATCTTGAATAGTCTTTACTCCGCCTCGGTTAGGGACCCGATGAAGTCCCTACAGCCGATGAGGTTGTTGATAGATTCGATGTCGAACGTGACCTCTGGCCCTGCTCTTGAGAGGCTATCTCCTTGAAAATCCGGATAGTGTCATCAGCTGATCTCAAGGTAAGGGAAGGAGTGAGCAACCCTGGAGTCATAGATAGAACAATTTTCTCCATTTGATGCATTGCATCCAGGGCCTCTTCCTTTACCTTGTCTATCTTTTCCAGAACGAATTCTAGCTGATCTATCCGATAGTCCAGAGTGGACATAGTTTTGTTGAGGGCCCTTGGATGGCCGAAGACTCCGAACTTGACCAGATCTTCGACTGAACAGTCGAACATTTGTTGGAAGGTCTCGTGCTGGAGTCTAGCATGCTCTAACTCTTCTGATACTGGACCTGCTAATGCTTGGAGTTCCTTGTTCGCCTTTTCGATGTTCAGGTATAAACTGATATACTCGGCGATTACTTTTTCACTATCCTTGAGGATTTGGCTCCTCCAAGCGAGAAACACCATACCACCTCGCTCACCAATCTTTGAATATTCATTGATCTTCTCCTGACTGAGCAGCTCAGGAGTTTCGGCGGCAGTTGTGGGAGGTGCACTTCCCATCTTCTGTAAGGCTTGAAGCAGATACTTGTTCTGCTCCTTCAGTAGCCTTTTTTCCTCTTTCGTTTCCTGAAGCTTCTTGCAGAGTGCATCCACTGCGGAAAGAGCTTCCCCCTGGAGACTTTCTGAGGATGTCCCCATTGTGACTTGGGTCACGGTGAAATCTGTCGGAGACAGATCTTCTTTCTCTTTGAGGGGGTTGGGGTATGCTATTTCCATGACTCTCTCACCGGCGCCCTTTCGAGAAGCGTGTAACCGGCTTGTGCTTCTTTACTCCTTTAGCTTGAAATGACCAGAAAAGTCCATCTGGAGCGATGGGGACTTTCCTCTTTTGTTGGCTCACCACGAGAGATCCAAGCTGGTCCTATAGAAGAAGGACCGAGAGACAGAGGGGGAGGCAACAACGGTAGAAGAGGGGAAAACGTGGAGACACGCGGCGGCATCGAAAGAATAGCCGAGGAAGTGCCCACGGAGGAAGGGAAACCGCAACCGCAGAAGACATAGGAAGGGAAGGAGCTCGGAGATGAGGGAAGAAATGGAAGAAGACAAATCAGCGAGGAGGAGAAGATAGATGAAGAGGCGGGGAAAGAGTAGAAGAAGGCGAGGGACACAACCAAAGGATTGGTTGCTTGAGTCACTCGAGGAGGGGAAGGAAGAGAAGAAGAAGGGATAGAAGGGACCTCTGAGTTGTAGCGACGCCGACATCACAGGGTGGATGGGCGTATAGGACTATCCTCTCCTGTCACTTCTTTCTCCGGCAAATCCGGACTTATTACTTGTTCCGCTCTCGAGGAAGGAGGACTTTCAGGAGCCTCCTTTTGGGTGGTACTAGACTCACCTTCTGCACTTTTGCCTTTCAGCTGCTTCTTGGACCTTGGAGGTGCATTGCCCAAAGGGGAAGTTGTGAAATCTACCCCGAGGTAGATTAGTCCGTTCATGCGGCACCAATGCTCTGTTCTCCGCATAGTCTCCTTGACCCTCTCCTCAATTGTTTGAGGAGCCTTGCTTCTGTCAATGTCCGGGAAGGGCCAATCATCCCCTTCTGTGTCATTATACACTTTGTCTACTTCGTCTTCCGTGGTTTGGAAGCCTTTGGGGACAATGGCCACTCCGTATTGGATGATTTCCGTTAATGCCAAGCGAGAGTGATCCTTTCTTCTGAGTTCCACCTCATGGAGAACGTCAATGTAAATATCCTCAATTTGAGGGACATGGATCGGATCAAGCTTAGCCCTTGGCGAGCAGGCTCCTAGATCGAAGGTAGGCCTGGTCTGGAAGTCATGTTTCAAGTTTAGCAACTCCACTTCTGCGAACATTTCCTTCGCCTTTTGATAGGAGGAGCATGTGTACTGCCCACTTGTGAGGGGGAAAGGAGTTCCGCCCTTCTTTCTTTTTAAGGCACTTCTCATGGTATGTGACCACCGCCTTGATAATTCCAAGTAGAATCAGCTTTGTGCCCAAAGATACCTTGGTAGCTCAGGTTGGCTCTCCCAAAAATTGGCAGCCCTTAGATAGGTGAACATGGGAAATTGGGTGAACAGGGCTCCCCATTTCTCTCGTGGATCGCCACTATGTTTTTGGTCGTCCACTATGAGTCAAATTTGGCGCAACATGCACATGATGTGATAAGAAGAAAACATCATTGATTTTAGCAAATTGAGGGATACTATTCTCCACCTCGGCTGGATAGTAATCAAATATCTTGGCCCGAGGCCATACTCCACTTCAGTTGAGCCTGGGTAATCCCTTGCCGACGCTGCAACAGACTACATAGGAGTTCATATGGAACACTCTGTTGTGGCAAGTCGTTGAAGCCGTTCGAGATGGTGCTTTAACTTATTATTTCACCCCAGTAAAGCGCTGATCGGGAAAATTCTTATTCATTGTCTCCAGTGCACCGCAAAGATCCACTTATGGAAATAGTGGTCATCCGAAGCCCCGAAGACTCTGCTTAGGAAAGTGATAGTATCACCGAGTTCCTCTGAAATCACTTGGTGGATAGTCCGAGGCCACCGGTCACTACCTTCTTATTCTTTAGGTAGACCTCATTCATTAACCGCATGCACCGGTCCTCGTTGTCTTCCTGTGCCTTGATGCATTCCTATTGCTAATGCCACCCACGTAGAAGTTCCGGTGGTGAGGGATGCAAAGCATCAACTCAAAATGACGGGCGCTGAGGTTTATGACTACCTCGCCTCTTGCTGCTGTTCTCGACACATCTTGTGTCCTTGTTGAAAGATTGCGCAACTACCATCATGAACTCATTGTTCACAGCGCTGACAGGGATTCCTCCGGCAAAGTGCAGGGCACTGCCTATTAGCTTGTCCATCCATGGACTTCTTGTAACCTTCTGAGTTCTAACCCAGAACTCATCCATGTCAATGTGACCCAACTCTGAGTCCCTGACATCCATACTGCACTCAGCCTGTGATTCGGGCATTCTGACCCTTTGATATTTGTATTTCATCTCTTCTTCTGTCAGTTTAGCCTTTCCTCTTGGTTTGGTGGGTTTCTTGCTTGACGTAGACATGTGTTCTTTCGAACTCAGTTGCTGATCTGCATGAAGAAGAAGAGAGACCCAATCCAAAAAGGTTGAATTAGTCATTTGATCTTCCATTGGAATGCAAGCAGAAGAAAGAGTTAGAGATTATAAGGCTCAGGGCGCATGAAAAATGTATATTACAGGCCAAATAGATAAGGCGCACAGAAAAGGAATGTCGCAGAGGTTAAACTGGCGCCAAAGGCGCATGGCGCATGGAGGAAACAGTTACATTTTATAGAAGGCGCACGAAATGCGTGTTACATTGGGGTTCGGTGCGCCCTATGGGGCATGGGAAGATTGTGTAACTTGGACAAATGATGCGCGAAAGGAATATGGCATGGCACATGGAGGGTTTACACAAAATCATTTCTCATGAATGGAGGGTGCGCCCGCGCTTATGTAATCTTTATATTTGTGCGAATAAGGCTTGTGTTGCATCGAACCGGTGTGCCCTTTGCGCATGGAAACATTATGCAGCATGGATAAAGGGTGCGCCAAAGGCTTTTAAGGAGGCGCGGGATTCAAACTTGCGCAGGATGAGGATGGCGGGTGCGCCATTGGTGCAGATCTTGAGCATGTTGCATGGTGGGTAGAAAATGCTTGCCGAGGGCGCGACTGCTTTTTTTATTGTTCAAGGCGTGCCCGGTGCGCTTATGGAAATAAACTACTTCAAATCTCTTCTTTATTCCTCTCTTCCACTTCAAAAATTACTTGTACAAGTAAGGTTTTACAAAAAAACTTTTAAATAGACCAAGCCGATTACATAAATGACTCCTTTTCAAGATCCAGAAAAGAGGGAGGGAGAGGAAGAGGAAGTAAGAAAACAATCAGGGGCAAAGACAGGGGAAAGGCTTAAACACATTTCATTTAAACACAGACTAGCGAGACCAAACACACCATGCATACCAACAGCAAAGCGAGATCAAACACATGAAAGCACTCAATGAAAAAGAGGGAGAACCTCTTACCTCAAATATATATGAAAAATTGGAGAGCGGGTCCACAGGCGACAACGACAGAGCAGAGCTGAAAAATCCAGAGCGATCACGTGTTTGACAAAAAGAATGAAAATGACATGGGCGCGCACGGATATTTATAGGAAAAACCTGTCATTAATGCGCCACCAACCTTTTGAAATGGTGCATGAAACTGCGCCGCCGCAGGGAAAGCGTGCGCCGTTTGGCGCATGGAAGGAATTGACAACAGAAGAATGAGCGCGCCTTTGGCGCACCATATGCATTGTCGACACGAAGTTATGTGCGCCCTTTGGCGCACCAAAACTTGGTGTTGCATATAGATTATGTGCGCCCAAAGGCGCGCTAAAAGTGATTCAACATCCTTTGGCGCACCGAAAGGAGTGTTAACATGGAAAACCATGCGCCAAAGGCTTTTAAGGGGGCGCATCAAAACTTGATGTTACAAGGCAAAACCATGCGCCCAGCCAAAAAAAAGGCTCAAAAAGACTAAGTTCAAAAACTAGATTTCCCGGGGAGGGATTTTGCAATGTTTCGAACGCGAAGGATCCCTAACGAGGGATCGAAACAAAATTTTCGGTATGGTTATCGGTAAAATTGCCCTTGTCAATTTTACGGGATAATGAATATGTATTGATACTGGAATGGGATTTTCCGGATAGGAAGGCACTTGGGACAATCCGGCCGTGTCTTGCATCTTTGGTATTATTTAATATTTCAAAGGAAAAGACTACAAAAGATCTAATGGATGCATTAGGAAGTTGTATGAAAAACCCTCTCGCCTCTAACAAGATATTTTTAATGAAAAATTTGTTTAATATGAAGATGTCTGAGAATAGTTTTAGAAGAGATCATTTAAATTATTTCAATACTGTTTGTGAATATGCTAGCTTCGCAGTTACTGATAGAATTTGATGAAAAAGTTAGGGCTTTATTAATTTTGTGCTCTTTACCCGAGAGTTGGAATAGCCTAGTAATGGCGGTAAGTAACTCGGTTCTAACTAACTCAAAGTTGAAGTTTGAGGATGTTGTAGGGGGTGATTCTAAGAGAGGAAATGTGAAGAAAAATATCCGGGAATCTTCTACTTTAGGGAATGCTTTGGATGTGGAAACTAGAGGGAGAGAAGAATAGAGGAAACCGTGGAAAATCAAAAGATCGGGCAAGTTTAAAATCCAGAACAAGATTGTATCTTTGGAATTGTGGAAAGCTTTGGGCATGCAAAAGAAGGAATTTGTTGGGAGCTTCGGGATAAGAAGAAACAACAGGAAGAAAACAAGGAGGCAAATGTGGCAACAGTAATGTATGTCGAGGATGCTTTGATTATTTCTTTGCATAATATTATCAATCTTGGGTTTTAGATTCAGGGGATTCTTTCCATGCTTCTCCACATAGGCATTATTTTGTTGATTATGTTCAAGGAGATTTTGGGCATGTTTTTCTTGGTGATGATGAGCCTCAGAGCATAGTTGAAAAGGTTCTGTTCGAGTTAAGATGCGTAATGGGAATACATGGCTATTGAAGGATGTCAAACATGTGCCTACATTAAGGAGAAATTTGATATCGGTGGGGCAATTGGGAAGTGATGGTTGTACTGTGATATTTACAGCTAACTCTTGGAAGGTTACCAAGGGTGCTCTTGTGGTGGCAAGAGGTAAGAAGGTTGGAAACTTGTATTTAACCATTGATAGTACTAATGATTGTAATCTTGTGGCTTCGTGATGCGAGATACAACATTATGGCACTATAGGCTCGGTCATATGAGCCATAAGGGCATGAACATCATAAAGAATAATTTTCCTGGATATACGAAACAATATTAGATTTACGTGAGAACTCGCATATATGGGAAACAAAACAAGTAAGGTTTCTCAAGGTTGGACCTACAAAGAAAGAGAGTAAGTTAGAGCTTGTGCATTCTGATGTGTGGGGGTAGCTCTGTATCATCTCTTGGGGTTCAAGTTATTATGTTACTTTTATTGATGATGCAACAAGGAAAGTTTGGGTTTATTGTATTAGAAACAAATCTGATGTATTTGACACTTTTGTTAAATGGAAAGCCTTGGTAGAGAATGAAACAAGTCTTAAGCTAAAATGTCTCAAATTCGATAATGGAGGGAGTATTGCGATGCAATGAATTTAATGATTACCATTCTAAGAATGGAATCCACGCAGCAAAAGACGGTTCCAGAACTCCATGGAGAATGGGGTATTAGAAAGGATGAACAAAACAATAATGGAACATGCTAGGAGCATGAGGTTACATGCAAGACTTCCTATTTCTTTTTGGGTAGAAGTGGTGAGCACAGCTATGTACTTGATAAACAGAGGACCCTCAAGTGCCTTGGATGGAGGCATACCTGAGGAGGCTTGGTATGGTAAGAAAGTTGATTATGGATGTGAGGTGTTTGTTCATATAGACAAGGATGATAGGACCAAGCTAGAGGCTAAATCAGAATAATGTACTTTCATTGGTTATGGTAGTGATGACTTTGGATTTAAATGTTGGAGTATTAAGGACAAGAAAATCATTCGGTCTAGGGATGTGGTCTTTAATGAGAAAGTCATGTATAAGAAAGCATTGCAGGAAAATAGGGAAGAATCCAAGAAAGAATATGCAGCGGTAGAGGATCTTCCTGGATGGAAAAGTGACACATGAATAAGTTCAAGAACCTCCTCAACAGAACCCCAAACTCCTATATTGAGGAGGTCTTCTAGGGTAAGAAGAGAACCTGAACATTTTTCTCCTTCTCTTTATTATTTATTACTCACTGATAGTGGAGAACTAGAGAGATTTGATGAAGCAATGCAGGTAGATGCCAGGAAGAAGTGGGAGCAAGCCATGGATGAGGAGCATCGATTCTCATGGAGAACCAGACATGGGATTTGGTAAAGCTACCCAAAGGAAAAAGAACATTACAGAACAAGTGGGTGTTCAGAGTCAAAGAGGAAGAAGGAGGCAAGAAAAGATACAAGGCCCGGTTGGTGGTCAAGGGGTTTGCACAAAAAAAGGTATATATTTTGATGAGATTTTTTCTCCTGTAGTAAAAATGACTTCTATTAGAACTGTTCTAGGAATAGTTGTAGCAGAAGACTTGCATTTAGAACAACTTGATGTAAAGACTGCATTTCTCCATGGTGATTTGGAGGAGGAACTATAAATGCAGAAACCGAGGGGGCTATGAGGTCAAAGGTAAAGAGGAGATGGTGTGCAAACGAAGAAGAGCTTGTATGGCTTCAAACAAGCTCCACCTCAATGGTATAAGAAATTTGATAGATTCATGATGAAGCAAGGTTATATTAGATGTCATTCTAACCATTGTGTGTTTACAAAGAAATTTGAGGATGGTAGTTATATTATCCTTTGT